>BSBK01001766.1:0-47500 GCA_027943335.1 Chamaecyparis obtusa
TTTTTAAGATAATTGTAACTACTTTCATCTATTTATGGCTTCTTATATTATGATCTAGGAATGACATGTACATATATTTCTATTATTTTACAAGATTAGTGGAGCACACATACTCAATAGGTACCATGTGAAGAATCATGATATCCTTTTTTGATGTAACGTCCCTTTGTTATATCAAGAGTTGCATTTCTCACTCCAATGTTGATGACTCTATGTATTATGTTACAGTTATGGGGGGTGATCACAACCGCATCGATCTAGGAAAATCATATGACTTCAAGAATACTGTATGTCACATCTACGAGGAGGGTGGGGTTACTAGTTTCATTGAATGCATTAGTGGGTTTGATGGGGGATTTTATACACAATTTTCTAGCTACTGGGATAACATAAGGGTTTCAGTTGGGGGGAATTTCCTTTGAAATTAGTAAAGAGGTCATTACTAAGGGTAGAAAATGGAAGAAGACTAGTTGTGTAGTGGGAAATGACATCCTTAATAAGATCTTTAAGGGTAGAAAATGCTCCGATTAAGATATAGGTAAAATACAATAGGTTGGATCTACCTCCTCCATGGGAAAAGGTTTGTTACATGATTATGAGTCATTTTACATAGGAAGGGCATTTTAGAGTTTATTATTGTTACTATATACAACGTCTTAATCATTTTAGGAATCATGAAATCATCTCTTTTCTATTTTTCCTATTGAATTCCCTTGAGAACTTTGCGTTTAAGGTCAAGGATAGTAGCCGTTAGGGTGAGAAACCAACTTACTTGCACCGGTGCATCATTTTTAGGCTAAAGGAAAATTAAAAAGAATAAACTCACCTTGAGGACTAGGAGAGGACAATTGAACTTTAGATCTAGAATTGGTTGTTAAAATCCTATAAAAATCATGAACATTTCTGGATCTGGAACCCTGACACCTATAAATCCTGACTGTAAAATTTGCAAATTCAAAGGACAAGGCCATCTCAAGTCGACCTAGTCCTAGAGATTAAAAAATTGGTAGAATATGTAGAAGATGAATTCCTAGTTTTGAAACCCTAAAAAAATTAGATTTGTAAGTGCACCACTTGTTCTTATACACAAGAAAGAAGGGGAAATTATTTTAGGAAGGTGCTTGCCTTGGTCAAGCCCCTGTATAGAAATTAACCTTGAAATGTAATTAAAATTGCACGAGGAAATATATTCTAGATCTAAAACATAAATTACCTTACACCTCAATGATGCAATATCACTTTGGAGATGGTCACAAGTGTTGATGAAATATATTGGACTCCACCAAAAACCAATATAAAATCATGAAACCAAACCCTTGAATGATGAATGTTATAGTTTGCCACAATGTTGAATTGATGAAGAAAGAGGAGAATTAGACTTGAAATGCTTGATGGGCTTGAATGCTTGCTTATCTTAAATGCACAATAGATGAATGATAACTTTACATGGATGTCTCTTGATCGTGAATTGTAGGTGTGAAAATGAGAGGAAGAGGCATCCTTTTATACACATTTTGGGGCCCAAATTTTGCGAAGTCAACCTGAGAAGAGATTTAAGAGAAAACACCTTCACATTAAGGCCCAAAGCCCACTTAAAACCAATCCCCAAATACAAAGTTTACCTAGGTCATCCTAGTCTAGGACAAGGCCAACCTAAGTCATCCCAGTCCCAATAGGGTTGATTCTAAAGTGATTCTGGGTCTAGGAAAGTGTGAAAAGTTTTGGGGAAAGAGCATGAAGGTGCAAAAAGTAAAGTATAAATACCTTCAGATCTAGGAAGCACCAAAATGGGGGTCTAATAGGTCCTATATGGGAGATGAATTATGTGAATGGATGGATAATTGGGGATTCATTCATAGAAATCAAGAGCCATTCTTGAGTTTTGAACAAATAATGTTGATTTGAAACATGCAAAAGGGATAGAAAGATGTGAAATTAATGTGGGAACCCATAGATGCTAAAATGGGGCTTTAAAAAAGAATCTAATAAGGGTGTTTACTTTTTTGGATGGTATAGTAGATAATAGATTTTTGAAGAAAGGAAAAAATCTTCTTGTGGATTATGACTCTTAGAAAGACACGACACATGCAAACTAGGTCGTTGATGATGGGTTGAGAAAATAAAAAATACAAAGGATGATGATGTGGATATTGATGATAGTAGATGATCCAATAAATATGCCTCCAATAAATCAACTTATACCTCTAATAAAAAGGAAGGAGGAACATGTTAATATTAGTATTGATATGACACCCTCTGAGGAGAAACCTATCATAACAACCTTTAACGTAGCTAGAACCATAAATTTGGAAATCTTGCAGAAGGAGGTGGAAAGTCTCGAGAATAGAGTGAGGGAAGCCGAAATAAATCTCAGAGAATCTCTAGATTCAATATTTGTGTAATGAACAACTTGAGAACCTCTCTTTTATTGATACACTGCAAGATTTGGGGTAAAGATGAATAAGACAAAGGCAACTACAAGGTTTATTTAAATTCTTTAATGTGATTGGTCCAATGCATTGTATCAATTGGGTTGTGATATTAAATCCTCATAGAAGGCTTAATAGGGTTCATACCCTTTCGCCTCGGGGCTTTCCTGTATATTTTTGGTTTCACCTTAAGTGGATCTTTGAACTCTTACTATTTTTGCTACAACTTCAATTGTACTAGTATGTTTTTAGATAGCTTTTCTATTTGTTCTCTTTGACTGGTAGTACTTGGTATGATGGTGCTAACTTTCATTTGTATAGGATTTTGAACTATGACCTATGTTTTTCTTTTATTAGCTCTATTTTAGGTAGGTTTTGATGTTTATATGTTATTAATGTTTTATGTGTGTATCCCCTCAGGTTGTTGTACCTATAAGGGGTCAACACCCTAGTTTTTGTTGCTTTATATAATATAAAAAAAACATCCCATATAATTACTAGTATATTTACATTTTATGTTGGTTGATAACTATCAATATACATTGACATATATGCTCATCTTAAATTCACATGCACTTAAATTGGAACAGAAAGTAATAGTGAAAATTACATACATATATTGTTTCCCATTTAATGTTGTTCCCACCTTGGTGGAATATTTTTAATAAAATTACATGTTAACAAGTGTTATAATCTTGTGTTGTTTTTTCTCAATAGCATTGTAAATTGTATCCTCACATAATTTAACTCACTTGGGCCTTATTTTAGCATTTTGGCCTTTTTTTCTTTAATCATCTTGATTATGCTCACATCGGGTTCAAATTTACAAATCTAATTGTCACTAGGTCATTGGTCCTTTGTTCATCCTTGATACTCTAGATAATGACACCTTGCCTATTCTTGTCTCACTTAAAAGGGCCCAATTTTGGTCCCCATAATGATTAGAACATGTGGATGGGAATTCCTTCATGTCAAACTACTTCAAAATTTTAAATGCATTTTATGTGGTGAGGTATAAAAGAAAGCCTTACCCCCTCATTTGAGACATCATATTGCTAATAAATCACATCATATCTTACATCGCATCATTGAGAAATAAAACAAGCATTATCAAGATAACAAAGAAGTAAAGTTCATATTTCAAGAATTCAATATGGCATCTATGTTCAAGTTATTATGAAGTCAATCATGCATGAAAACATCAAATTTTCCATTAAGACTTCAACATAAAGGAGATCCATGAAGGCATAATATTCTATTTCACCATTTCATTATCACATCTAGTCTTTTCCCTTTCATGACATGCTTTCATTTTAATTACATTTCAAATTCAATTCAATTATAAGGCTAATTCCAAACCAAAAGGCTTGACTTGGGAAAACCCCTATCAACCAAACAACATTTTCTCTATTTTGCATTTGTAGGTAACAAATTCTGAAGACACAAATATGGATTTGGGAAGAGTAGAAAAGGACCTAAAAACTAGCTTTTATAGAGGTAAAAAAGAAAGCACAGTGGTGATATTTCTTGGTAGTGTCTGATAATTTTTTGAAGAATTTTTCGAGGAAGGTTCATAACAACATCTTGATATGGAAAACACATTTTTTTCAAGATTTGACACTTCAAGAAAAGGGCGCCCCAAACCAACATTATCCTCCACTTTTAAACTCAATTTTCAAACATAGGTCACTCTTTTTTCCCTCTTTCCAAATTTGTACTCCATGTTTGCATATCTTATCTAAGACTTATGCATTCTAATTACTATCAAGTTTACACCTCTATCCCTTGATGTTGTATTCAATTCACATCTTTCTATAACTTGTGTTTTCAACTTAATCAAGGAGTGTTAAATTCATCTTGTACCTTATCCTTTTCAATCAAATTTGAGATTAAGCTAGTGGATCCACTTCTCCTACATTATAGGCTCATACCTAGATGCACATCCCCATCTATTTCATTCCCATTTATACCCATTTATATAACCATTTACGAGCACCAATCAGAGGGGAAGAAGGAGGTCCTTTTGCTTTATAGTGCTCTGCGTGCCTGGCCTTCTCCTCTATCTAAACCTCCCCCAGGAAGGCATGCGTTCTAGATTCTTAGGGGTATACATTTGACCTTATCTAATCTATGTTTTAGACTAACCCAATACATTTTTCATACATCGGTGATTGATCTATCCCTTCTCACACACATTTCCATACATTCACTCCATGCTTAAACATTTTTATTTTTACCTTAACTTTTAGTTTTATTGAGTATGGGATTTACCTAGTTCAATCTCTACATAATGTATCCTAAAGTATTAAGACTTTTATTCATGTTGTATTCAAATTATATTTGTTCAAAGTCATAAATTTGGTGTGTCTAAGGGTTTAACCCAAGTAAAATTGATCCTCTCTGCACATAAAAAGAATGAGGGAGGGGAGATACAGTTATCTAAGGTGGATGAAAAATAGTTATCCACCCTCTTTCTTAATACACACTTGGAAGGAAGATGACCCAATAGGATCAAGTAGGACTTGAGCGCTAAGTGAGTGAAATTCTCCTTATCTGTTATGATTAATCAGAAAATAAAGACAATTTTAGGTAAATACAAACTGATAGAAATAGATAGAAACATGTAATTACCAAAAATGGAAAGCCAAAAACTGTACCTACTTGATATCTCAATTTGAGATTGTTCTAGGTGAAACAAAGTGCCTTGGACATTTTTTTCTAGAGAACAAAATGCATTGGGTGTTCTATTCTAGGGGAAAAAAAAGCTTGAGGCATTTTGTTCCCTAGGATTTTTCCCATAATTTTGATTGATAGTCCTACAGGTCCTGACCTTTCTGAATCTGTTATGATAGTTGTATCATTTGTACCTACACATAAAAAAAAAATAGGTAAAAGGTTGTAAAAATGGGTTTACCTTGGTTAAACCCCTAATACGAATCAACCTTTAAAATGAAATAAGATTGCATAAATGAAAGTAAATCTAAAGGTAAATATTAGATCTACCTTGTTAGTACCTTCATGAATAAATATTGAGATTGCACATATTCATGAAGATGCTTGAATGCCACTTGTATTGAAGTTGTTGAACTTGGAATGTAGAATGGAATTAAGGATGCCTTAAAAATGTATGGATCTATGCATGTCACTCCTAGATCTTCAATGTTGTTATGCTTCATTGAACATTTTCTATGGAAGAAAAATGAATGAGAATGGATAAAGGATCTTCTTACTTTCTTGAGAACTCCTCTATTTGGCCATCATGGTTGACAAGCTTGCTTCAATGGAGAATATTGCATTCAAGTTACTTTGGATGCTTGGAGAGAGACTAGATCTTGGATGTTTGTCTTCAAATCTTGATTTTGCTTGATTGCTTGAATGCTTCTTGACCATAGATAGATTGTATATATTCTTGGTTACCAAAATGAGGAGATATTGGATATTTAGATATACCATAACACATTTCAGGATTCAAAATTAAGCCAAGCCAACCATGGGATCTAATTTCCCACCGAAACACCACAACAGGGTTCAAGTTCAAATTTGGTCCCATTCCTCGAGGAACAAAATGCCTTGGGTATTTTATTCATAGGAAAAAGCACCAAAATTCAAATGGGAATGAAAGAAGATAGGGCATATGATAGATTAAGAAGAAATAGGTAGTTGGATCAAGTATAATGAACATGAAATCTCAAATTGTCAAAATAGGGCCTAACTAAGCATCCAATCATAGGTGCTAGCTTTTTAATATGGTAAATTTAGCCCCCACTTTAGTGGGAGTATGAGACAAACTCATGCTCATGATAAAATAGATCAATGCATTAGAAGAATTTCATCAAGGTTAAGGGGACAAGGAAACACAAAGCCCCTAAGTGACTTAGGTCCTCATCAAATCCAAAACTACAATGAAAAAGGAGACAATCAAAAGAGAAATAAAGAGAGAAAGACAAAGAGACATGATCAACTATCATAGTAGGGTATTTCCTTACTATGGATCATCTAAAGGAAAATGTTGCAAAAGATGGAATTGATAGTCTAGAAAGTTGTGAGATGCTAGTCAACCCATCAAAAGGGACCAGTCCTTAAGGAAAGCCTATCTCCATTAAGGGATCCAAAAGAAGTGGCAAGTCAAATGACCAAATGAAAGAAGGAAGGATTAGTGTTATGATCCACTAAATAATGATTAGGGTGTGTAAAATATGAACACAAGGAAAACATTGTCTCCTTAGCCATCTAAATAAGAATATGGCATTGAATCATTGTATGTGTGTGCAAAATGTGAATCAAGGAGTGAAGTTTATACCCACACATTAAAGTGATTTCAAGTTAGTTAATAGGAGTAATGGCTTTGACAGAGCATGCATGCACCCACAAGAAACATTTCCACTATGAGATTCCCCCCAAGTGAGGACAAACCAAGGGAAATGAACACATGACAAAAGAGAGCGCAAAAGGGATCTACTAACTCTGGAGTTAGTATGATCTTATGATAACTCACATATATCATAATTATGTCAAAATTAATTGTCATCATCCCTCAGAGATAGAAAAAACTACAAGAATAATAGAATAAAGACACATAAGAGATGTGAAGAAGATTCTTTTTGGGTTGACATCATAGAGACCAAAAAAGAATAGGTAACTATATTTTTGCATCATCCCCAATTAGACAACACAAAGACACATTTATGAAAAATGGCACATGCATGACATAACAAGTATACGACATATATAAGAGATGAGATACAAATAGAGAAATGTCACAATAGATTGATTCATTTATCACCTTGTGCCAATAGAGCAAAAAGGGGCATCTATATAAATCTACACAAAACATATAACAAGAATCAATCACGGGGGAAGTATATTACAACAAGAAAACACAAAGCATCCACCGTAGAAGAGGAGCTAGTCAAGAATGGCACCTACCCCCAATCTTGGTCTATGTTATTTAGGGAATATGGGCAACACGTAAAAGGAGAAACATCAAGTATGACAGATGGAACAATAGCCAGTTCCAAACAAGGACCATGCTTTAAGAATGAGTCACTTTATTTGTTACTAGGATTAAGAGATAATTATTTTGAAAAGTAGGTTGGTAAACCATGATTAAAATCAATAAGCTCATACATATCATTAGAATCACTATCATGAACATCATTTGCATCATTAATATTGAAATTATCATCAAGAATATCTTCTTCATCCAAATTAATCAAGATATGATCTATAATCTGAATAGAATCATCATGTTTGTTCAATTTCATCTTTTTGAGATTAACTTCCTCCCTTGTGCTATGCATAGGCTGGTTAAAGGGAATCGAAGCATCAATAAGTGTCTTAGGGGTGGAAATATTTTTTGAAGCACATGCATGGGCTCTAGCATGATGTTTATGGAAACGATGATGAGTACGATTATTACATTTGGCTTTATTTGATATTTGGTTTGGTTTAGGATTAATCAACATTGATTCCTTTTATTATCTAGGAGGCCACACTAGGTTGAGAGATAGCAACTACTGATCATTTATAAGATATAGGAGGTGGAATTGAAGTATATAGAGGAGGTGTAGGAATAAGTCCAAGTCTAGGATAAGGAGATGGAACTATAGGAGAGGAATTACAAATCTTCTTAATCTTGATTTTTTTATAAGATAAGAAATAGTTATCTTGGTGAGGTTGGAATAGATGAGGCATGGAAGGCCAAAATAAATCAAGGTTAGAGTTCCCTTGAGTAGTTAAAGGATGATAAAGACTATGGTTAATCATGATGATCTCTCCATCATGGAGAAATTTTAAAAACTTATGGATAGGAGAAACTATAGATTTCATTAAAGTGAGCCAAGGAAGACCAAGTCTGACTTGAAACTAATCAAAAGTTGGGATGACAACGAAGGTGAAATCTAAGGTTTTCTTACCAACTTCTACGAGAAGAGTAATGGAACCATGTGTAGGATAAGTGAAGTCATTGAATATTTTAATCATCACATCAAATTTATTATAGAAATCTTGTTGGAATCGTCTAGAGTAAAGATGTTCTTCAGTTATAACATTCACCATACAAGTAGGATCTATAAGGACTTCATGAGAAGGAAGACCACTAATCTTCACAACCATGTAAAGAGGCCCATCAAGTGCCTTAATAGTCTCACTAAGATCAAAGGTAATGTAAAGATCAAGTTCAAATTTGGGTTTAGGTTTGGATTGATCAACAAGATTGACAACTTTGTTGACTTGGGTACTCTTAGTTTCATAGATCACAATGGTAGGACAATCAACAACATGGGTAGATGAAGAAGGAATTGAAGGAATAAGACTCAATGGTATTGGTTGAATGTGAAGGTAAATGTTTGATATAAATTTGGGAGTTTTGGTTAGGAAGGGAAATGGATTTGTTTCCTTAATCACTAACACTCTTAAAGATATAGCATTATAGTCAATGAGGTCTTGAACAATAGTTTTTAAATGGTAACATTTCTTGATATCATGACCAAGTTGACAATTATATTGGCAGAAATATTTGGGATCAAAGTTCTTGTTGGTTTATTTGGGAGGGTCAATTGGTTTAATGGGAGGAAGTGTTAAGATATTAGAATTAATCAACTTCAACATCACATTATGCAAAGATTCATAAAGAGATGTAAAATTATGAAAAAGTTTAAAATAAGATGACAAATGAGCTACACCTTTGGATGTTGTTGCCACTTGGGCATGAACATTGTTTGATGAATTATTGATCTTGATGAAGCCTTTTGGTTTTTTAATTTTTTGAAAAGGATGTGATATGACATCATTCTTATCAACTAGATCCATTAGAGTGGTGCTCTCAAATTAACTCACTTGAAGCTGATAATTATGAAGCATTTCACATAATTAAGTAAAATAAGAAAATTCAGAAAGCAATATCTTATCCCTAATGTCTTTTTTATAAATTATCAATGAAAACGTGTTGAATATCAACATCAAGCACATGATAAGATATCTGAGCATGCAAATTCTTAAATCTACCAATAAAATCAATCACTTTTTCTTTAACACCTTGTTTACAATACATTAAATTAGTCAAAGAACACATAAAACTAATTTAGTTTTGAAACTACTCGATGATAGCATTAGCAATTTTTAGGAAAGAATCAATGGAATAAGGAGGCAAAGAACAATACCATTGCAAGACCTTATCTCAAAATGTTCTAGTAAATTGCTTAGCCATAAACCTAAGGTAATGATAAAAAGAACTACACAATGTTTGAAAGGTCTTAACATGGGTCAAGGGATCACCTTTATCTTTGTAAGTTTTTAAATGAGGTATTTTATTATATTAAGAAATAACAACACAAATGATATCCAAGGACAAATGATTAGCAATGTCACAAGTAGGGATGCTAAACTTGGATTGATTCATAGAGGCAATTTGTTGTTGCAAGGATGAAAAGGTTTAAGCAAGGCTATTAATAGTAGACTCTATAGAGAGGTTGGTATGAGACATATGTGAAATGTTGGGACCATTATGGAAATGGAAGGAACAATTGAATAATAAAAAGGAACATTGTTGTAGGTATGCATGGATGAAGGTTGTGAAACACACGAAACACTTGAAAGTGGAGGAATAATAGGATTATGAACGCTTTCAAGACTAATGTGAATATAATTAGTGTTAGAAATAGATGTGTTTATGAGAGGTGGATCATAAGTGGAAATAGTATTGAGGTAGGAGTGGGAATTTATGTCTCAAAACTAGAAAGAGATTGAGTATAACCTAGATCTTGAGGATAATCCTCATTAGGTTTAACATTATTATCAACAAGGTGTGAAATAGTTCTCAAGAAGCTAATGCAATATTCATCATTGAGAATCAACTTCCTAAAACATTCAATTAAGGAAATATCTTTTATATTAGGATTTTCTTGACTCAACCGTTGTTCAAATTTCTCAAAGTCATGGGAAAACTTTTGCATTTGGGTAGGAGAAACTCTTAAAAAATCTTCTTCATCATGAGAAGAGTGGGAAGAAGGGTTCTCGACCATAGTAGGAATGAAATTAGTAGGCATGTGTGTCACATCATGATTCATATGGAATAAGGAGGACACATGATCAAAGGAACCCATAAGTCTACGACTTATCCTAACATGAATACTATAGGTAGGACTCAATGTTATAACACTCATGAACAAGAGAAGCGAAAAAAGATGGATCTAGAAATTAGAAATATGAAATTGAAAAGAGATGCAAACATTAAATTTAAGCAATATTAAGTGATTTGCTCATAAAATGTAATAAAAAACACATCTAACTATGAAATGAAAAGTGAGGATCTAAAGCATATAAATGGGGACGTAACACCACAATCAAAATGGAAGTGTCATGCATCGAGTTAACAAAAAATGTACATAAAAATAATGAAGGAGGGGAGATATGGTTATCTAAGGTGTATGCAACATAGGTGTCCACCTTCTTTCTTAATGCACACTTGGAAGGAAGATGACCCAATAGGATCAAGAAGGACTTGAACACTAAGTGAGTGCAATGATCCTTCGTTGTTATGACTAAGAATGGAATAGATTTGACCAATTAATCTAATGATGCAAGATAAAAGAATAAAGTAAGCTAAATTAGATAGTTTTGAGGAAATACATACTAAAAAAAACAAACGAAAACCTATAATTATAAAAAATGAAAAGCCAAAAATTGTACCTACTTGATATTTGAATTTGAGGTTGTTCAAGGTGGAACAAAAATCCTTAGGCATTTTGTTCCCTAGGAATTTGCCCAAAATTTTGACTGACAGTCCAATAGGTCTTGATTTTTTGGATCTATTCTGACATATGTATCACCTATATCTGCACATAGAAAATAGGGAAATGGTTGTGTAAAGGGGTTTGCCTTGGTCAAACCCTTGTTTAGGAATCAAATTTGAAAATTAAATAAGATTGCATTAAGGAAAGTAAATCTTAAGGTAAATATTAGATCTACCTTGTCGATACCTTTATGAACATATATTGAGATTGCACATATTCATGAAGATGCTTGAATGCCACTTATATTAAAGTTGTTTACCTTGGAATGTAGAATGGAATCACGGTCTCCTTCACAAATGCATGGATCTATGAATGCCACTCATAGATCTTCGATGTTGTTATGCTTGATTGAACACTTGCTATGGAAGAAGAATGAATGAGAATGGATAAAGGATCTTCTTGCTTGCTTGAGAAATCCTTTACTTGGCCATGGGATATAATCTTTATTTAGTGGATAATATTGTCTTCAAATCACTTTGGATGCTTGGAGAGAGACTAGATCTTGTATGTTTACCTTCAAATATTGAATTTTCTTGATTTCTTGAATGCTTCTTGAACATTGATATATTGCATATACTTGTGTTACCAAAAAGAGGATAGATATGGTGTTTATATACATCATCACACATTTTGGGATTCAAAATTAAGCCTCAGCAACCATAGGATCTAATTTCCCACCAAAAAACTGCAAGTGGGCTCTAGTTCAAATTTGGACCCATTCCTTGGGGAAAAAAAGCCTATGGCATTTTGTTCATAGGAAAAAACACCAATTTTCAAATGGGAAGCCAGGGAGATAGGGAAGATGCCAGATCAAATAATAAATGGGTAGTTGGATCAAGCATAACAAACATGAAAATTCAAAATCGCCAAAAATGGGGCCTAACTGAGCATCTAATCATGGGTGATAACTTTTAGGATGATACACTACCAATCATGTACATGCATGTGAAAGGTTTGGTTTGTCATTATTAGTGTTGAACCCAAGGTGAAAAAGTTTGAAGCATAATTCCCAATGATCTTATATAGAATTAATCATGATTTGGTTAGAACTTTCATTTACTGGACAAGGTCTAACCTTGTGAAAACTATAACATAGATTAAAATATTGACAAACATTATCATGTTTCACTCAATTCATACCCATTATCTTATAAATAGGTGTAAATGGATGCTACTTTATAACTAAATCAATTTGTATTAAAATAGGAACACTTAATGATCTACAATATAATATGTTGAATCTCTCTAACATAAATTTCTCATTGTCACTTTAGCCCAACTAAAGCTTTATTTTTTCTCCATCTCTTATAATATCTATACACAAAATATACTTAGTAACCCCTAAGTCCATGTCAAAATATGCTAAAAGCTAAGCCTTCAAATCATAAATCAAATCTTCAATATTACCAAAAAAACAACAACAAATCAACATAATCTCAAATCACTATCCATTATATAATAAACTTAATGATTTGATTTGGATCTCAGAAAACCCAAATTTCAACACAAATGCATCAAATTTTTTGTACCACATCCTAGGAGATTGTTTGAGACCATACAAATAACTTTTTAATAGATAGAATAACATTTATTTACATCTTTTATTTTAATACATAGAATAACATTTATTTATATCCGAAAACTTCTTTTCTTAAAAAATTTAGCCGCGATGTCTTCTGTCGCGTTTAGGGTTTCCCCTACTCCTGCCAAAGGCACTCCTTCTAATGGTCATCAGAAGCCTTTTTCCTCTAGTGGCTTGCTCTATGTTGGTGTGGGGACTTCGCTTATCGAGTCTTCTTCTGGGTCTCTTGCCTCAGCTCCTCCCATTACCTCTGTTGTTTCGGGTGCCTCTGCCGAGAGTGCAGAAGTTGCCTCTTCGTTTGATTCAGCCTCTGCTTCTATGGGTGTGGGTGGGGTTAAGGGCCCTCTTGTGGTGTTTTCTAAGCCCTCTTCTATTTATAGGGATGCATCTTTGTCTATGCTAGGGGCTAATCATGGGCCCGTTCATGTCTCTAATCCTATCTCCTTTGTGGTGGATTTGGATGTGGAGGAGGAAATATATCACAACATTTCTATTTTTTCTTCCCATGCCTTGATTTGCAGGTTTAGAGGTTTTTGGCCTAGTCTTCTGAAGCTTCATGAATGTATATCTTGTCACTAGGAGCCTATCCTCATGGATACGATGCACATCTTTCCCTTGGCTAAGGGGTATTTTATTGCAAATTTTGAAGATGTTTCAGACATGAATAATTTGTTGTGTGATCATTTTTTCAGCTGGGAGGATTTTTTTATGCTCATGGTTAAGCCTTGACATATCGATTTAAACCCTATTTAGGTTCGTCTTCCTTATCTTCCCTTGCATTTATGGATCAACTCTCTTTTTGAGGGGATTGGTAATGCTCTTGGGGATTTTTTTATGGTGGATGGTGATTCTTCTGACATTTTCCATTCTACATATGCTCGTATTCTTGTGGATATTGGTCCTTCTAAGGGTCTTCCTACGGAGATAGTGATCAACTCCTCAAAAGGAAGTTGGAATCAGACCCTGGATTGCGAAGGGATTCCCTTCAGATGCAGGAGATGTTTTAAAACTGGGCACATGGTTGCTCAGTGTGGATTGGGTAAAAAGAAATCTACTGCATCTTGGTAGTGTTAATATGATTTAGAACAACAGGGGGGGTGAATCAGTTGTTCTCAAGTCTAGATGTATGAAAAAAACTTTAAAACTCTTCAACAAATCAAATCCAATAACCAACAACTACTCAGTAATTACTGATTGCATAACAAAACCATATAACAGTGCAGTCCACTTATCCAATAGTATCTAACTTGCAAAACACATAAATGTTCAAACCAAAACATTCACACAAGTATTAACACCAAGATTTATAGTGGAAACCCAATTAGGGAAAAACCACTTTGTAACATGTTACTATTATTTTCACTCTTTTGAAGTGAGCTCGATGAAAAGCCAACCCTGTCAAAGGTTACAAACACACTGTCAGGTGTGACCCGGTTAAAGGATTTAAACCACTTTGTTAAAATTGTGCCTTGTTATGGGACTTACATACATTCCATTAGAATGCAACCTTGTTCAAAGAATTTATACATATGACTGTTAGGTCAAGCTTTGTTAAAAGGATTTTGACCGATACAATGGTTAGAAAGTAACAGTAGTATTTATCTGAAAAAACATACAACTCACTTTGCAAATATCAAATCCAATTCCGTACACATATGCTGGCTTACTGACTGTGAACCTTTGTCATCCCCATCACTGATCTGCTCGAAAATCCCTTCAAGCAATCACAACACTTCTCCTTCAGCCTTTTCTACTTATACAGTCAATAACATCAACAATACTTCCAGCATCCTCTTTCCACCTGTCACACTTCAACCTCCAGCTTAGGTTCCCTTAATACTTCTCAATTAGGTCAATACATATTTTGTCGCTTAATCTCCTTCATAGATCTTAGGGTTAGGTTAGATTCATTGAATCCTTCCAACTTTATGTTCTTCGTCCATCCTTCTAGAAATATCTTAAATCTCCTTATAGATTTACAATAAAATGTTTTCCAGTGCATTAAATGTTTCCATACAATCAATACATAAAGTCAACACATTTTACATAATCCAAGAATTCAACTATGTTGGTTGGAAATTTGAATTCTTCCTCAAATGTAAATTACTGAAGCTCGATCAATATAGTGTTCAACTCCTCGGTCTTCATTAGAAAGCTCGGTCACCACAAAAATAGTTTCCTCATCTAATACTGTCTTCCTTGACAATTAACTGATGTTTGGTCAACACTGAATTTACTCAGCATATACTAGCTCGGTCGACACTAACATCACTCGGCTTAAACTAGATTTCTTCACTTTTGCTGAGTTAAGCCTACTAGTTTAGTCTTCATTCTTACTTAGATAAACAATACATTATCTTATTGTTGTGCCACATCGTCAAGTACCCATTGAAGTATCAAGATAACTCAACCTTTCCTTAGGTGCTATTGTTACCAACCTTGCCCACAACCTTCACAATAATCAAATAGATATAGTACTTTCTTACATAGCAATAGTCTTACCAGTTAAGGTTTGACATCAATGACAATACAACAATTGCTTCAATTATACTTTTCAAAAATCTCCCTCTTTGGCATTGATGACAACACCATATGAATATCACATGAATCACCAACCAATCCAAAACTTATCTGTCCATCAGAAATATTTATAATATCCTTAGCTTCATTCTAATACAGAAACAATTAGCCATGTTGTATGACCGTCCATTGAATCTCTCCCTCTTACTTGATCTTCCATGAAATCTCACCATGTGTATTCATCTGTGATCATCTCCCTCTTTGACAAAAATGCCAAAGCAACAACTAAAACATACATTTTGCAGATGTAGATATCATCTTTTTAGTTCAGTAACAATATTTCTCCCTCTGTCATCTTGCTTATGACTTATTCTTGTCTTTGCTATACTTTTCACAACTCTAGGCTGCTCCTAAAGTGTGACCTATCTTTGCATCAATTTGTCATATATTCTTTGTAGTACATTTGATGCAGTGCTCCTAGCTTGACTAGGCAGCCTCAGTTAGGGAAAGAACCCCTAATTGACTTCTTAGGTATTCATGAGCTTCTTTAGGTAAAGCTTTAGTGAATATGTCTGCTAGTTGTTCCTTTGTATTCACATATTCCATTCAGACCTCTTTCTCTTGTACCAGTTCCCTCAAGTAATGATACTTGATAGAAATGTGTTTGGTCTTTGTGTGCATAATTGAATTTTTAGAGATGTTGATAGCACTTGTGTTGTCATAGAAAATGACAACCGGTTCAGTGATCTCTTCTTTCATATACCAACAATTGCTTTATCCATACCAGGTTAGAACAGTTCACTACTGTAGCCACATACTCAGCTTCAACAGTAGATTGAGAAATGCAATTTTGTTTCTTGCTTGTCCAAGAAACTAATCTCTGCCCAAGAAAGAAAGCTCCACCACTAGTACTCTTTTTGTCATCCACATTTCTTGCCTAATCATCATCAATATACACTCTCAGTTCAAACCTTTCATGCTTCTTGTAATACAATCCATAGTCAACGGTCCCTTTCAAATATCTCATTATCCTTTTGACATCCATCATGTGAGTTTCCTTAGGATTGGCAGAGAATCTTGCCACAATCCCAATAGCTAAAGTAATATCTAGTATGCTATGTACAACATACTACAGTTTTCCAATCATAGATCTATACAAAGTCTGGTTTACTTTGGCAGTATCATCATTTTTAGACAACTTTTGTCCAGTAGCCATGGGAGTACTTACTAGCCTTGAATCTTCCATTCCAAAGGTTTTCAGTATCTCATGAACATATTTAGACTGTGTAATGAAAATTCCTTTCTCCATCTGATATACTTGTAAACCAACAAAAAATTTGATCTCCCCAAACATACTCATTTCAAATTCAGTTTGCATTTCATTAGAAAATTTCTTACACAAGGCATCTTGTCCACCAAATATAACATCATCTACAAAAATCTTAGCCAACAAGATTCCTTTACCTTCATCTTTCATGTACAAATTGCTTGTGTCATTTGTGCTTGAGAATCCAATCTGTATCAGGTAGTTGTGCAGTCTCTCATACCATGCTCTGGGAGCTTACTTAAGTCCATACAGTGCTTTATTCAGTTTGCAAACCATGTGTCTTTTGTTTGGATCAACAAATCCTTCTGGTTGTTTAATGTACACTTCTTCTAATATAACATTTAAAAATGCAAACTTGACATCCATTTGGTATACCTTAAAATCTTTGTAGGCAACATATGCAAGTAAGGTTCTTACTCCTTCCAATCTAGCTATAGGGGAAAATGTCTCCCCATAATCTATTCCTTCTTTTTGTGCGCAGTCTTTGCATACTAGCCTAGCCTTGTTTCTTGTGATTTGACCATGCTCATTCAGCTTGTTTCGGAGCACCCACTTTTTTCCAATGACATTTTTATTTTCTGGTCTTGGCACCAGAGTCCAGGTATCATTCTTCTCTATCTAGTCTATCTCCTAATTCATTGCTTGTATCCAGTCTTCATTTTCTAATGCCTCCCTTGTTGTCTTAGGCTCGAATTCACATAGTAAACATGTTGGATCTCTAATCTTGCTTCTGGTCAGAACACCAGTATCTTTGTCTCGAATAATCTGTTCAGGCTTGTGATGTCTCCTTACATATTTTGCTAAAATAGGTTATGTTATCCTTTCATCTTGCTCTTCAGGGTCACCAACAAGATTGTTAGATTCAGCTTCTGAATGCTCGACAACCTCTTCTTGATACTCGAAAGCTTCCTCCTGTCTCTCAGCACATTCATCTTCTCTCTTGGTATTATTTTCATGATGCTTGGCATTGCTTACCCAAGACTCGGCATTAGGAACAAGTTTGTCACTTGCCTCTCCTTCCTCTATATACACAAAAGATCTGTAATCTTCTGGTTCTCTTTTGTTGTCAGCTTCATTTTTCTCTACATACTCATCAACTTTGACATTCACACCTTCCACAATTTTGTTAGTGTTAGAGTTTGAACACTTATAAGCTTTACTTTTTGTGGAATAGCCTAGGAATATGCCCTCATCACTTTTAGCATCAAATTTTCCATTCCTATTATCCTTTAGTATATAGCATTTGCTTCCAAAAATTTTAAAGTACTTTACATTAGGTGCATGCCCATGCCATAACTCATAAGGTGTCAGATTTGTACCTTTTTTGACCTGTACTTGATTAAGAGTATAAACAACTATATTTACAACTTCTTTCCAATACTTTTATGCAACATTCTTTTCAATCATTAATGTCCTTGCACAATCCATGATAGATCTGTTTCTTCTCTCTGCTATACCATTTTGTGGAGGAGTTCTAGGTGCATACATCTGTCTTTTGATTCCTCTGTCTTTGCAAAATAGATTAAATTCATTTGATATAAATTCTCCACCTTGGTCAGATCTCAGACACTTCAGATTCCTACTTGTCTCCTTTTCAACTTTAGCTGAATACCACTTAAAATTTTGAAAAGCATCAAATTTTTCTTTGAAGAACATTACAGTCATCATTCTGGTATAATTATCAACAAAAAAAATAAAATATCTAGTACCACAATAGCTGTGTACACCCATGGGTCCACAGAGGTCAGTATGAACCAAATCTAAAGCATTCTCAGAAGTAAAAGTCTTGCTCTTGAAACTAGACTTTGTCATCTTACCCAACTGACATTGTTTGCACATTACATTCTCAGGTTTCTTCAATCTAGGCAGTCCTCTCATTTTATTCTTCTTACTAATTTCTACCAGATTATCAAAGTTAACATGACATAGCCACTTATGCCATAACCAAATATCATCAAGTTGTGCAATCATACATGTTTCCTCAGATAGGTCTAGATAGAACAAATTACCTTTGGTATGTTCTCCCCTTCCAATCAGTTCACCAGTGGCATCAAATATTTTAGCCTTCATGTGATGAAATTCCACTTGGTAGCCAGTGCTATTAAGCTATGCAACACTTAGTAGATTATAGTTAAGACCCTCAAGCCAATAACCATTTTCACAAGTGATCTTATCAGTCAACTTAATCAATCCTTTTCCTCTAATAGGACATGGTGCATCATTACCAAATTTCACACTTCTACCTTTATAATGATCTAAGGTATCAAAATTACTCTTGTCACCAATCATGTGATGTGAACAACCACTGTCAATAATCCATTTATAATTTTTGTTCACATAAGATATCAATGCAGTTTTCTCATCCTCATCAGACTCATCTTTCATTACAACATAGACAACCTCAATCTCAAAATCATCACTATCAGTGTCAATTCTTCTTTGGCAATATAGCAAGATTTCTTACCTTTTCCTTTGTAGTCCTTGTACCTTTGATAACCTCTGTCTTCTCTTTTGTCTTTATGCTTGCTGTCTCTTTCTTCATCCTTATTATCCTTGTCAGGACATCTAGCAGCTATATGACCAACTTTGTTACATGAAAAATATATAATAGGGAGTTTACCTTTATACTTTCCCTTTCCCCTTCTCATTCTTCTAGCCATAAGAGCTTCTAGATCCTCAAGTTCTTCATCATATGTGTCATCTTCACTTTCACTTTCACTCTCACTGATGCATCTTTCTTTTTCCTTCATTGACTTAATCAAAACCATTTGTGACTTAAAAGTAGATTAAACATTGGCAACAATGAATTTATCATAGTTAGAAAGCTCAAAAGCAGTAAGCTTACCAACCAAACTTTCCAAAGTAAGATCATTGTTAGGGTTACATCTAGATTCTTGAATTGCTGAAATTTTGATAGCATAAATAGGATGCAAAGTTATCAATACTTTTCCAATTATAGTTTCATCATCAATAGTTTCATTTTCTCCTCTAATAGCATTTACAACTTCTTTTATTCTACCACAATATTGTGCAATATTCTCACCTTCTTGCATTCTCATTTCATCAAATTTACCTCTTAGGCTCTCAACTTTTGCTCTTAGTACATTTATGTCACCGCCATAGATGTTTGCAAGAGTGTCCCACATTTGCTTTTCATTAGAGCAATCTTTGATGTCTTCAAATTCTGGATAACTTAGGGCAGAAGCAATCTCTAGCATTGCTTGGTTGTGCTCTTGTTTAGCTCTCATCTCCTCTGCAGTCAGAGGTGCAATAGGTGTCACATAATCATGCTCAACATAATACTTTTTAGAATCACCAATACCGACCAGATGCAACTTCATCAAACTTTGCCATGCAGGGAAGTTCTCCTTATTTAGCTTCGGTATCTCCTTCTTATACATCTTGATCATTTGCTCAAAGTACCTTTAAACTTGTTCTCTGTAAGCACCAACAACTCTGATACCAATTGTTAATATGATTTAGAACAATAAAGAGGGGGGGTGAATTAGTTGTTCTCAGGTCCAGATGTATAAAATAAACTTTAAATCTCTTCAACAAATCAGATCTAATAACCAACAGCTACTCGGTCATTATCGATTGCATAACATAAACATATAACAGTGTAGTTCACTTATCCAATAGTATCTAACTTGCAAAACACAGAAATGTTCAAACCAAAACATTCACACAAGTATTAACACCAGGATTTATAGTGGAAACCCAATTAGGGAAAAACCACTTTGTAACATGTTACTATTATTTTCACTCTTCTAAAGTGAGCTCGGTGAAAAGCCAACCCTGTCAAAGGTTACAAACACACTGTCAGGTGTGATCCGGTTAAAAGATTTAAACCACTCTATTAAAAGTGTGCCTTGTTATGGAAATTACATACATTCCATTAGAATGCAACCTTGTTCAAAGGATTTATACATATGACTGCTAGGTCAACCTCTATTAAAAGGATTTTGACTGATACAATGGTTAGAAAGTAACAATAGTATTGATCTGAAAAAAAACACAACTCACTTTGCAAATATCAGATCTAATTTTGTACACATATGATGGCTTACTAACTATGAACCTTTGTCATCCCCATCACTGATCTGCTTGGAAATCCCTTCAAGCAATCACAACACTTCTCCTTCAGCCTTTTCTGCTTATATAGTCAATAACATCAACAATACTTCCAACATCCTCTTTCCACCTCTCACACTTCAACCTCTAGCTTAGGTTCCCTTAATACTTCCTCAATTAGGTCAATGCATCTTTTGCCGCTTAATCTCCTTCGTAGATCTCAGGGTTAGGTCAAATTCATCGAATCCTTCCAACTTTATGTTCTTCGTCCATTCTTCTAGAAATATCTTAAATCTCCTTATAGATTTACAATAAAATATTTTTCAATACATTAAATGTTTTCATACAATCCATAAATAAAGTCAACATGTTTTACATAATCCAAGAATTCAACTATGTCGACTGGAAATCTGAATTCTTCCTCAATTGTAAATTATCAATGCTCGATCAATATAGTGTTCAACTCCTTGGTCTTCATTAGAAAGCTTGGTCACCACAAAAACTATTTCCTTGGCTAATACTGTCTTCGTCGGCAATTAACTACTGTTCAGTCAACACTGAATTTACTCGGCATATACTAGCTTGGTCGACACTAACATCACTCGGCTTAAACTAGATTTCTTCACTTTTGCTTGGTTAAGCCTACCAATTTAGTCTTCATTCTTACTTAGATAAACAATACATTATCTTATCATTGTGCCACATAGTCAAGTACCCATTGAAGTATCAAGATAACTCAACCTTTCCTTAGGTGCTATTGTTACCAACCTTGCCCGCAACCGTCACAACAATCAAATAGATATAGTACTTTCTTACATAGCAACAATCTTACCAATTAAGGTTTGACATCAATGACAATATGATAATTGCTTCAATTGTAGTTTCCAATAGGTAGAACGGTGCGTCTGCTCAACACTATTTGGTGGAGAAGAAGCTTGTTTCACCAAAGAAATTCTCCCAATTGGTAGCACAGGCCCCCCCTCCTCCTTCTGCTAGATTGGATGCGGCTCACGTGTGCCCTCTTGTTTGTGCCTCTTTGGTTGCTTCGTCACCTAGTTTGGTGGGGGCAGTTGCACCTTTGGTCTCTCCTGGTGTTTTTGGGGTTATGGCTACTAGTGGTTCTGTGGATGTTTCTATTACAAGTTCTACTAGTATTTTGGCTGCCTATGCTGGGAGCCATGTTCGCTCTAGTTTGGTTGATGATCCTTTGTGCTAGCAGGTTGACGCAACAAGAGTTGAGGAGGGTTGGATTAATGTAAAAGGAAAAAAAATTTAAAAAGTCCTCTTTTGATATGACTCTTCGTTCCCATCAAAAGGGTGCTAAAGGAAAATCCTAGTTTTGGATTTTTCTTTAGCTTGGGTTTTCATGAAGGTTGTTTCATGCATTTCTTGATCCAGGTTGTGGGTGCCTATTGTAAAACCCATGCCTTGGTCTTGTTCCATTCCATTTATAGGGCTACTTTGAATATATTTTGTGACCACTTTGTTCAGGGTTTTGAGGCCCCTTCAAAACTTGTATTTACCTCAATCAAAGATATTTATTTATATCCCTCCATGTAGTTCTTTGATTGTGTTGTTCATATGTTTTCTTCTAATTCATCGTACTGTAATGTTTTCTTTGCATAAATCTATCATATCTTTAAACTAAAAATTGTAAATATAACAAAAATACAATAAATGCCAACTTAGTGACCAAGGGAAAAAATCCCACCAAAATCTATCCCCTCAACATGGGAAGGTCCTTTTACAACCAATCTCACCTTGTACATTTTAATATCATCATAAAAACTAGTCTTCCTTTTTAATACCCATTTAAATCCAACATGCATTATTCATTCTAAAAAGGGTACCATGTATTGTACAATTCATTATTCTTTGACATAAACATCTCCTTGCCCATAGCTACTCTCTAAGACTTAAAAAAACCCATACCAATTACCTCCTTTGTACTTATAGACTCATCAATATTAGCAATCAAAGAAAAAATTCATCTCTAATAAGGAGGACTATACACATTGAGTTGTTATCTTTGTTAAGTAAACCTCCTTAAAAGTTGAGGTGAAGGTTCATCTCCTCTTGTAAACTGTTTAAACTACTCGAGTTCACCTCCTCTTCAACTCCATCACAATATTTTATTTAATCTTCATAATCTTGGGAGGTAGTTAAAAATATATTTCCTCCCTCTTCTAGCACACAACATTGTGGAAGAAATCTTAATCTTCTCTAAAAGTGTCACATATTATAGATAAACTTTTCAACCATGAAGAACTAAAGCTTATAGCCTTTCACACTAGCACCTTATGAGGATACACTTCACTACCTTGTTTTCCAACTTCGATTTCTTTTCACTAGGCATATGTACATATGTTGTACATATGCCTCACAACCAATATTTTTAAGATGTGGTAATGATGGATCTTTCCCATCCAAGCCTTCATAGAGCCTTATAAACAAGAGCTAATGTAGGATGTATTAATCATCTAACAATTAAAAACCCCTCTTGAATACAACATATATTTCAAGTTGAATCCACTAAACATGCTTATAGTCCTCTTCATCAACAACATGTTTAATTCCTTTGAAACTCAATTATTTTGGGGGTGTATGGAGTTGCCTTATGTTTCTCAAGTCTACACTCTTTCTAGAATCTATCAAAATATATATAATACAACATCACCACCATTGTTAGTCTGAAAACCTTAATCTTCCTAGTAATTTGATTTTTTATAAGAGCTTTATACTCCTTGAATTAACTAAAGACTTCATATTTACTTTTAAGAAATACATGCTTATCCCTATAGAGAAATCACCTGCAAATGATGCATACTACACAAATAAAAATAAAAGGAACATTGATGGGACCAAATATAATAAAATAATCAAGTTAGACACCCTATAATATTTATGAGAAGTGGAATAAACCTAAACGTGGTTTGAATTTATATATACATAATATCCATATAAATCAAATTCATGAGTACAAACAATCATTGCCTCAATACGATTTTATATTTTGGGGTCTTTAGTTGATTTACACTAGCATGGCTTATTCTTTGATCCTATAGAATTATTTTCTCTACTGGTAACTTGTTATTTTAAGCAAGAGCTTGCTTAGGTTCCCAAAAAGATTGACCATCAAAATTAGATAAAATAGTATGCTTTCATTCTAGTTTTGGTTATGAACATGCAAATTTTATAGGCCTCTTCACTACAAGAAAAGAATAACCATTGGACTAGATAGTGTATGCATCTAGCTAGAGTGTATTTCTAACATGAACACCTTTATTGAGCACCAAAGATCTTCTCACTATATGCTACCCTCTATTAGAGATATAATGTGCACACCTATATCATTTAATTTATTGATTGAGATCTATTAGAGATTTGAATCCAAACTCTACCACAACAAAAAAATATCAAATGAGAATAATCATTGAGGTAACATATTCACATGACCATATAACTTATACTTTAAAAAAACACACTCATTGGGAGGTCAGGTGGAAGGAAGCCCTAGATTATATTAACCACACACCTTCCAATGTAAAAGTTGTTAAGGCTACCACAAATTTGTATGTATCACATTTAGAAAAAAAATGAACTAATAATTATAATCATTTTATGTTTTCTTTTTTCTACTATTTGTAGGCTCTGTGAAAATGTGTGGTCTTGTCATATTTCCAACACTCAGCCTTGGAATTTGTATGAGTTTTGGAAATAAAATTTTCTTTATATTTGTCATTTTTATTTTCTTTCTACTTGTCCTTCTTTCCTCCGTCCTTTAGTTTTCCATGAATAATTGGGCCTCCTTTATAGACTCGTGCTATTTTTGCTACATCTCCTCCAAGAGAAAAGAAACCACAACCTTGTCCATATTTTAAGATTTCAATTGGTGCACCCAATTGACATCACCATGTAATCACATAAGTTTGACAAAGAACATGGTAGTGCCATGTGATGATCCTCCTCCATTATCACTCCAACAAAGTACAACCGATCACAATCACAATAAATATTTTCAAGTGCTTAATCATAGAACTAACACTCAAGTTGTACATATCAGTTCTAATTTTTTTTTGTTAAATAAGGATTTATCTTGATACAAGTCTCCATTCTTCTTCAAAAGAGCTTATGTGATGAATCATTTATTTATATTTAATAAAATAGAGTACGCCAAGTATTGGCTAATATTTCTTTTTTTGTGGTCTAATAGATACCAAAACACTTATGACATTTTGATGGGTTTAGATCTAGATATGACAACTTGTAGATATTTTTTTACAAGCATATCCTCTATTTTGAACTTCCACAACTAAAATTCAGAGTTGGTGAGCCTCTACATCTTTCTTCCATAATGTCCTTGTCACTTTCCTACAATAAGATCTCCTTGCAAGTTCCCATTTAAACCAAATGAATAAAAAAAATCTCTAACACTTGATGACGACAAATCATAGACTATGATCCAAAGCATAGTGGTAAACATATCTCACACAATCATATCCAGAAATATTCATGAAACATTGATGTATTATGGAAATTTGTTGTCACTAATCTGTAATACCTAACTAACACGAGGCGATCAAGCTCTAATACCAAAGGAAATGAATCAAAGGTGTGGAAAATGCTTCCTACACTAATATGTAAAAGTTGGTATTGTATAAAAATTAAGACAACCATCCATGAACAAAAAAAATGCTTATCATATTGATGTGCAAGGTATTTTGAACAAACATAACAATGTGGTTTAGGACATGTCCTCAAGAATACCACTTGAATACATATTTCAATATATTATTCAGTTTACAATGAGTGAAAAGTCTATGATAATCATTCCCTAGTGTTATCCTATGATCCATGGAGAAGAGATATAGAAGGTAATAAAGGAGTTGTTGGATATGGTTATGTATGACCAAGTTGTAGTCCATTTTCATTTGTGGTAGTCCTAGTGAAGAAAACGGGTGACACCATGGGGAAATACATTGAGTGCTAAACATTTAATAAGAAAACAACCAAGAATGTATATCTCATCCCTAGGATTGATGAACTAATGGATGATTTGCATGAGTTGCGTACTTATTGAAGATTAATTTTCACTTAGGATACCTTCAAATAAAAAGAACATATTAATATGTCTAGAATGCCACTTTTAAGTGTCACTGTGGACACTTTGCATTTCTAGTCATGCCCTTTATCTTGATTGATACCTTGATAAATTTCCAAGCATACATGCAATATGTTTAGCAAGTAGTAAAATTTGGGAGGACCACCTAAATCATTTGTATGAAGTCTTGATCATATTGGAGCAACATTCTTTCTTTGCCAAATAGTCAAAATGTGAATTCAAGCTTAGGGAGGTTTTGTATTTGGGGCATGTAACTAGTTGACAAGGATTCCAAGTGGACCAATAGAATATCCAAGACACTCAAGATTACTCACCCTTAAGAATGTATCATAATTAAGATGATTCTTAGGATTGGATATACAATACATGATATATATTGAAGGATTCTCTTGTCCCATCATTCTAGTCGTAGATCTAACTAAGAAGGGTACATTTAAGTGGAGTATCATTGGCAAGCAAATTTTTAACAAATTGAAAAGGGTAATGGGTTCAAGTCTAATGCATGTTGTTCCAAATTTTCACTCTCGCTTATGTTATAATGTGATGCATCTAGTGAGAGCATTGTAGTTGTTTTAGTGTAACAACAAAATCCCAGTGCTTTTGAAAGTAGAAAACTAACACAAGTAAAAAATATATTTATGGCAAGAACATATGCTAGCAATCGTGCATGTATTAGTGACGTTTGGATAATGCTTGGTGTAGGAAAGTTAGTGGGTTAAGACTAACTTCAACAATCTTAAGTACTTTGTTCATCATAAAGTACTTGATTAATAAACAATCAAGGTGGAATAATAAGTTGCATGCATATGATTTTGATATTGAGTATGTGAAAGGTAGACACAATGCAATTGTTGATACATTATCTCAAAGACTCACTTTATGCTCCATTTTTTATATATCTATTGACTAGGTTACCATCAACATAGTTGAATACATCAAGAATGATTCTGCTACTAAGTTGTAGATGGAAGCGTTTAAGATGATAGGTTCAAAGTCATAAGAGACCTAATTTTGTAGAGAGAGAAGATATATTTGATTATAGAGTCAAAGATGAAGGAAAACATTTTAAGGCCCATGCATGATACTCCATTGGTTGAGAATCTATGATATTTTAAAACAGACAAATAGATCAGAGGGATATTCTCCTAAAAGGAATGAAAAGGGATGTGCTCATGCACATTAAGGAATGTTCATCTTGCTAGCAGAATAAGTCTATCTCGTAAGCTCACTTCAACCATTACCCATTCCTAATAAAAATGGGCAATTATATCTATGGACTTTATTACCAGGTTACCTAAGATAAATAACAAAGAATACATCTTTTAATGGTGAACAAACTCATCGAGTATGCATATTTTATGCCATGTCCTTTAACTCCAAGGTTTCTCAAATTGTTGATTTCGTTTTCAAGAAGGTTTTTGAATTACATGGGTTACCTAAGAACATTGTAAGTAATCTAGGAATAATTGGTTTTTGATTCACTTTTGGCAAGAATTGTCTCATTCGTTAGAAACATTGCTGACCCCTTGCACAAGTTATCACTCCTAGATGGATTGACAAATAAAATTGCTAACAAATATATTGAGGGTTCCTAAAAAAATTGTCAACAACTTCCCCAAACTACCCTATGAGAAGCTAACTTGTAACAACTAATACAAAACTAACTAAACATTTTAATTGCTAACATTATGTCTAAGGTGACTTTACTACAAAATGTAAACCTTAATTTTCCAACAAAACTATAGTGCAAATACTAAAGAATAATAAACCATTTTGAGAAGAAAACCCACTAAAAGTCCTCATTAATATTTTTTTTGTAATAATATTATGATAATAAGCTATTATCTACCTCATCTATAACACATCAATGCTATGAATGCCACCTAGATTGACTTAACAACTTCTATAAGACTATATTAATTATCATATAACTTAATTAAGAATAATCGTAACCCAAATTAAATTACTCATATCTTAATGTGTGACACAAGATTAAAGGGGCAACATCCTTATTTTATTGCTTTTAATATAAAACAACATAGAATTAAAAGACATAACAAAATTTTAGATTATAACAATAAATTAAATTTAAAAAATGATACAAATGAAACATTTAATAATTTAAGTGAACACATAAAGATCACTTAAGATAGGGTCAATTTGAGCATAAATTTGAACTTGAATTTTGTAATAGCTTTACAAATTATATAATTAAATTGAACCAAACGAATAAATAGAGGGTGAGGATTGATTCATAAGAATGAAAGTAGATGAGATTAAGTTAGGCTTGGACGACGTACCAATTAAAATCCCCCCAACTTGTTCACTAACCATTATATAAAAGGCAACCAAATCAAAGCTAACCCAAAACAAAAGAAAAAAATATTAAGTAAACAAATTTTCACCTTTACAATTATACTTCTTTATGATTTTGAAAGGCCCACCATATTATAAAAAGAACTTTGTCATATTTAAATCAAGAAAAGACTAAAAATAAAAATATAGACATATGGCCATGAAACTTCACCTAGGGTTTGAAGTCTGTGACCTCCTTTCCTAGCAACCTTATCTATGATTATAAAAAATATCGCATCAAAGCAGGCCCACAGTAAAAACAAAACAAAAATAAATTAAATTCCATTATTGCTCACAGCTGTAACCAAACCAAACCAAACCACTACGTGAGGTTAGCACATTTGAACATTCTCTACCTCTCTTTGACCACATTTTAAACCTGGTGTTAAGCCCCCACAAAAAAAATACAATATACAATTTATCACCGACTCAGCCGGTCAAGGCCGCGGGTCGCCGGTAATTTTTTTGAAAAAATTCAAATACACAAAAGTCAAAAAACCGTATTAAACCGGTGGCTGAAGATAAAAAGGAGTCCTTGAACAGCACGCAACAAATTCATTTCGGCTCATTTCACTTTCATTTCGCGCGCATTTCATTTTGATTTGGTGCATTTCACGCGGCAGAACGAGTCCACGTGGCAAAAACACCGCGTTAGCCCGATGGATAAGTTATACCGTCACGTAGAATTTTAGTTTTTACTGGTTTACGAGTGATTTAATGTGGCTTTTTTTTTTTGAACTGCTAGGATCTGCCTATAAGAACTCATTGCAGGCCTTATCGCTTCCTTCTAAATTTTCTCCTCAGTTGCCAATTCATGTAGGGTAGGTTCTGTGCATCTCTCTATTGGGTGTCTGTTGCCGTGAAAGCTGGTTTGATTGGTGATCTGTAGGCCTCCTGTCGCTTCGTTTATTTTAGGATAGGTTGCATCATTGAGGTTCCCTTCCGGATCCTCTGATCCATTTGAGGATTATATATACCCACATTGATATTTGCAGGGACAGATTTTTTGGGTGTAATGGCGCCGCCCACAGGGAAAAGTAAGCATTTTGTGGAGTGGGAAGAAGAATATGTCTCGAATGACCGTGGTAGCAGAGTTGTGCACTATTATCTTAAGGATCGCCATGAAAATAGAAGGCTTGCAGTTGTTGGGACGGAGAAGAGTTTGAGACACATGGTGTATGTGGTGTCAAATGAGTTTTTGTATCTCTTGGGCAACAGCAAATCGATTTCTCCATCCTCAAGCACAAACTCTTCTTCTTGTTCTTCTGGTTCAATGAAATGGAGATCCAGAAGAGAGGTTGTGGATTGGTTGTGTTCTTTGCTGTCGAGGACGCGCTCTGCTGCATCAGCTGGAGACCACAGAGAAAGTAGATACCGTTTTCCTTTCCGGATCCGTGTTGTTTTGAACATGTTTATGTGTTTGTATGTGGGTGTTTAATGCGCTCTCTGGTGCAGGTCGCCCAGTCTTTTTCTTGCCAAGACTATGAAACTACTGTGTTTGTATAGAGAATCTAAAAAATGAATATTAGTGTTTTTTTAGCCTTAAAAACTATGTGCTTGAAGGTTGGGCGGATTGAAATTTGTTCACTTGTTCGTTGTTATGGTGTTTGGATCCATGTGGCAAAGCTTCTCTGTATTTTATACATCTTTCGTTCCTCATTGTCGTGCTGTAAAAGATCTAAAAACCACTACCTTTTATTGGAAATTCCAAATAGATGATTGTGTGGTTATAAATCTGAAAGCTATGATCTTGTAAAGGGGTGACCAGGCTGAAATTCCCATTTCAGGTCTTTTTCCTATTTTCTTCCTTTGATATGCTCATCGTAGTCTTCAAGTTTTTGTTCTTATTGTATCTATTGTTTTTGAATAGGAAAATCCAGGAAAAATCGCCTCTTCAAAGGATATGAAAATAACCTTTTAAGGAAGGATTGAAGATGCGTCTGAGATGAGATTCTGCGTCTTGTTTACGTTGTCTTGCGTAGTGGATAACCTTGTGGTTTTTATTAGTATTCAACATTCTGGCTCTTTAGGTGTTGCATTTAGAACAGATCCGCAGATCCCTGTTCTTGCAGAGAAAAATCCTGGAACTACTGCCTGATATAGGATACGAAGGTTACATTTTTTTATGAGGGCGAGCAGATTGAAACACCCAAGGCGGGACATCCAGTTTTCCCATGATTTTGTCATTGGATCCTTGTATGTCCGTGTTACATTTTGGGCGTCTCAATCTTCTCTCGTTGCGAGAGATCTTATCACTGCTATCCTGAAAGGATCCAGAAAGATTAACTGTCTGGTTAGAAATCTCAAATGCATCCTCTTCGTCAAGGTGGGAATATTGAAACCCCCATCGGAACAATCTTTTCCCATTTTATTTATCTTATTTTTTGGATACTCTTGTCTGAGATTTTCTCTATTCTAGACAGTTCTTCCTTGATATTTCTTTAAATACAAATAAATGAATATTTGCAAAGAAAAGCCAAGGAAAAATGACGAAACTTTGTTTTAGTGAAGGTGGGCAGGTTGAAATCCTCTATTTTGTGAAAACATAGACTGGAGATTCTTTTCAAATATTAGCTTCCTCTCTTCTAGCTATTTCCTGAAGTTCGCGTGTACGATGCTTCCGATTAGATAGCATGTATATATCATAAGCTTTTGTTGCTAAAATGCCTTACAATATTGTTTCTAAATATAGACATCCAGGAAAAAAGTGTCCTTCCAAAATCCTTGAAATTAAGGTTTGTGAGGGTTGGTAATTCATCCAGCTGCTCATGTTTCACTTCTATATATATCAGAAAATTCCTCTGTCAGTCTATTTTTAGTTTTATGCGAGGTCTTCAAAGCCTTCTGATGAGAAAGATCTTGAAAAGTTTTAATGAAAAAACTAAAAATTGTTCGCTTGCATGTAGGAGGATAGATCAGGATTATCTATTTCAGAGTTATTGCAGAAAAATCTTCGCTTTATCACAACGATATGATTTGTGTAGGTTTTTTGGATTTTTTAGTTGCAAATGGATCTGAATAGCAGCAGCCTTTTGAGTTGAAAAATCATTTCAGGTTAGTTTCTTTAGAAAAGTGCGCTTGTGAAGGCTAACAGACTGGAATTTTCTTAGCCAACATGAGTAAATGCAACGGGGGTTTTGTCGATTTTTCAGAATAAAAAGTTGTTTTCCCGTGTTGGTATTAATATTTTGAAGTTTGCTCTCTGAACTCTTGCTTGATATCTGGCTAAAATGTTTTGCGGCGAGGAATCGAAAAGAATATTAGTTTTTTCCAATGGGTATTTGGAAAACTCTTTATAACGTGATATTGAGAATGCAAACACTTTTTCATTTTTTGAGTTCAAATCTTCTCTAGCTTCTCGGTATAATCCATCATTTCAAGAGTTTTTGAGGCATTTTTCAGGTTTCTTTCCCGCTTTTGCATCCGAAAATTGATAGGCTTATTATGTTCTTGTTATGGTCAGCTATGTAGAGTGATTGATTTATTGATCAACTGCTCAAGATCTTGTGACAGCGAAATCGTCCAAAGGTCTTTTTGCTTTCTGTTTGGACTCCCAGCCTCGCGTTGAGAGGCAGATGACCTTGTTCTTTCAATTGCCTAATTTATGCTTTGGTTGTGTTATGTTGAGCTTTGCTACTGATGAGATCCTGCTCTTTCAATGACTTCCAGGTCTTCAGAAGACATGGCTTTGTCTATGCTGCAGAGAATATTGTTTAGAGCAAAGTACAAAGAAGATTATATGGACCAATTTAATCTCAAACCCTGCCCTCAGAAAACTATGGTCAGACCGTGATAATCTTGTATGCCAAGTTTCAACTGTGCCTATGTTTATTGAATATTGCCTTCATCTAATAAGATTTCAGATGTGTTTAGTCCTAGTTTTGAGGCAAGAAAAGGCACTTTTTGAGCACTTATGAACCCTTTTCAAGCGTTGAGTGGATGAAATACAAATATGCCGTTGCAGGTCTAAATAATGGAGGTGGATACATGAACTCATGGGCTTTCTTTCTTGAAAGAGTTGAAGTTTGTGTCACCTTCATGCTGCCAAGCATATTGTGATGAAATGAGATGACGGATCTGAGATTTATGCAACAGGCCGGCAACTTTGAGGTGCAACAGATGATTTTTTAATTTTATTTGATAAAGTTGGCTTCACATGCTTTATATCGTTGATAAACTATTGGAGTTTTTCTCATTATTAGATCTCTTGGATTTTGCATAAGCTTTTCCTATTTATGAGGTTACCCATATTATGTTTTTATAGGAAGACCAAGTTTGAATTTTATGGTTGTTGAAGTTCATTGTGCTTCGTTTTATGCCTATCTTTGTTTCTGAAAGATGCTTGCAGATCCTTGGCATGCTGGCTATGCAGGTATGTTTAAGGTTAGCTATTGTGGGTTTTCCTCTCCCTAATGGTCTCCATCCATTTTCAACAAAATATTCTGGTGTGATAACCGACTCTCTTTGATTCTGAACAAGATATTTTGTTTTTGTTCCTCCAATGGCCTCTTTAATTTTGTCTGAAGGTCTCTTTCCATTTTGGACAAGATATTCTGGTATAATAGCCATCTTTTTCATTTTGAACATGATATTCTGGTGCAATTACCAGCTGTCTTGTGCAATGTTTTTCTTCATGTTCTGCCACAAATGGAGCGTGTATAAGGACCAATCATTCCTTGGTGTTTTGCTGCTTGCTTTGTAGATGGGTTTACACTTCACAGGGCTTCATGTTTCAGGGATGCTAATGTTGTTAGTTTTGTCTGGATGGTGTTTTTTATTCCCAGGATTTGTATTTGGCTTTTTAAGTGCCCATTTCAGAATTATTGAATCATTTCATTTTTTTTGGCCACAAGACTGGTTTTGCCTCAAGTGAATGCTTTTTTCACATATAAATCGTGATGATCTGACAAATTGGATCTACTAATCTGGCTATATGTTTTGCGATCATTTCTTTTACTATAAATAACTATATGTAAGAACTGGATGCGTTTAACTAAACAATAATATGTTCCTATTAAGCAAGTTTGTTAATGAAGTCATGTCTTCTGTTGGTTGTTTCTTGTAGATGTGCGTTTTATTCTTGACATCATTTTCCTCTTAAATTAAGAACCTATTACTTCTAGTTGTTCCTTTTGAGGCTGTCCAATGACATGAGCACTATTATAGCATGTGATCCTTTTGTTATTTTGTAGAACTAGATCCTTGTGTTGTTTTTGAGATCTTTTATCATGAATTGCAGACTGTTGTGCCTCAATTTAATCCCTTGTACTCCACTACTTGCAGTAGACTGCCTGGCTATTCTTATGATATAAACTTTTTGCCGTCATTTTTAATTTTGTGGCTCTCTCATGTCTTATAAATGCCATTTAGGTTTGAAAACTTATTCAGTGCTTGTTATGTGTTTCAGAATGGCCAAGGCAGAATGCATCTCCAATGTCAGATATGGATGTTTCAAATGATGATGAAATGACCGAACATACTAATCATATCCATAAATCTAAGGTGATTGCATTTGGATTTAAATTTTTTTGTTTTCATGGTTCTTTAATAACTGTAACAATTTCTATTTCTTTGAATTTAATTATTTCTAACATTGGTGGCATACTTGCAGGGCCACAGGAAAAGAAAGTCAAGAACCAGTAAGGAAGTTTTGTGGATAGGTACTCCATGGACTTGCAGAAAGCAATTGACACATTACCAGTCTTTCTGTCACAATGGAATGACCATCTCGGTGAGTTTATACAATGACATGCTTGAATGCCTAAGCAATTTTCTGCCTAGAATCACATGCTTGAATGCCTAAGAAGTTTTCTGCTTTTGTTTGAAAGAGTTTAGCTAGTTTGAGTTCTTGTTCTAAATAATAACTCAATCTTGTTTGGCAGGTCCATGATTTTGTATATATCAGGACAGAAGGAAAGGAACACCATATTGCCTATGTAAAAGATATGTTCGAAGATACAAAGGCAAGGAAGTTTGTTCGGGTTCAGTTGTTTTGTAAAACCAGTGAAGTTCTTGAAAATATACCGCCTCCTGCAGAACATAATGAAAGGGAGCTTTTTTTTGCTTCATCTTGTCAGAATTTTAATGCTGAATGTGTTGATGGTCTTGCGTCTGTATTGCTACCAGAACACTATGAGGAGTGCTTAGCGAAACTACCATTGGAGGCAACAAATCAACTTCATGTGTGCTACAGGCAATTTGACAATGATGTAATCAAGCCCTTTGATATAAGTCAATTGGAAGGCTACTGGCACCAAAAGGTTCTTGCTTCCATTGATTTGCCCATTCATCAAGGTTCTCCAAGGTATGACCTCACAAGTGATAGCTTGGATGTAGATGATGACTGGGAAAATGTGCCAAACACGGTCTTAAGGAAGGGTCCAAGAAAGTCTAGGAACTCTAGACAGCAGAATGTTGTCCTTAGCCACGATCCTCAAGTTGGCAGAGAAACTTCTCCAGCTGTTACAGATGGCTTATGCAGATTGCTTGCCTGTTCTGAAGCAGTTAGAGATCTGAGTAATTATGCATCAGACAGTGAACAGCCAATACAATGCATGAGTGAAAAGATAGAAGCAAGTATGCATGGACAAGCGTCAGTGAGTTTTGATATTGATGACAGGCTGGAATTGCTTTCTCAAGACAGTGGTATCAGAGGTTGTTGGTTTAGGTGCAAGGTTGTAGGTAAACAGTTGCATCGTCTCAAAGTTTGGTATGAGGATGTTCTAAATGAAGATGAAAGCGGCAATCTAGAGGTTTGTTACTTGATGCGTGGCAATTTTAATGTTTGCAACATTTGGGCTTACTACTTTAATTTATGATATCTTATTATAAGAAACAGGCTGTATTGTAGATGTATGTTCTCACATTCTAAACTCATTAATGTATGCAGGAGTGGGTTCTGGCTTCCAAAGTAGCAAGCCCAGACAAGTTAGGGATTCGTATTCCTGGACGCCCAGCCATACGACCCTTCCCTCCTGAAATTAAGATTTCTAGCAACATTGCAGTTGGCACTGCAGTAGATGCATGGTGGAATGATGGATGGTGGGAGGGAATTGTGATCAAGATCAGTGAATCATTGACTGAAGTGCATGTGTATTTTCCTGGTAAACTTTTATTTCTTGATTTGATGTTCAATTTTTAATGGTCATATATGTGTTCTTAGGCTTAAGAGTTTAGAGGGATGCAAAAGAGTAACTCGTTCTTCTCTTTATGTTGCAGGTGAGAATGAAACATCTGTTTTTCAATTAAAAGATTTACGAGTTTCCAGAGATTGGGTAAATAATTGCTGGACTGAGTTGAAAGAGACACTAAATGTAGCAGCTACTCTAGTCTCTCTTCACACAGAGGGTACATTCTTACAGTCAGAAAATCTACCCAGCAGATGTACATCATCTCTTCCCGAGGACAAGTTGGGAATACTAGCAGGCTGTGTTGGTCATACAGATAGTAAATCATCATCAGTTCCTTCAGTTGCAGTCAGGGAATTCAGCGAGTCAGAGGAAGTTGAAAATTATAATAGTGAAAAGAGAATTTTGGAAATTAAAGAAGAGATTGGAGTGGATCTGGAGAAGAAAGAAAAAGAAAAGCCAATGCACAATCTTTCAAATGCTGGATTGCTTGGAGATTTGAGGTGGAAAACCTCAAAAAAGCGTAGCAGGGATGCTGCTTTTCCATCAAGAGGTAATTCATCCAGCACAAAGAAGACAAAAGGGGTCAGAAATAAGATGGATTCTTTGAGATTAAATGCTGAAGAGGACTCATTGTTGGCTAGCAACAAGAGGGATCCAAACAGGAGACATCATGGTGAAAATGTTCCTCAAGGCAAAAGGTTGAGGCAAGGACATGAAAGCCTGAAGCCTATTCATGGATATCCAATGGGAAGACCCCTCTTTACCACTCCCATGCCTTTATCTAACCTTGTCATGTCAAGATAATGAATATTTTGGCTGCAAATGTGATCTAGAAAAGCAATGTACAAGTCACTCCTATCAGTGATGATTTTGAGCTCCCACTAGCAGTGTGTTGTGTGATAAAATTTTGTTAATAGTACTTAAAACGGATGCAATTGATTTTAGAAGTGGCCAATGTTTGGTATGAATGAGATGTTTTGACCAAGAACTGCTCGAGTGATTGGTGTGGGTGAACACTACTATGGTTAAACTGCGTGGGAAGACGTGGTTAGAAGGGCTTGATGCGTTGTTTGACTTCTGCAAAACATGGCGAGGATTTTGTACCATGCACATTCAATCAGAACTGTGCATAGACCTGACTAGAAATGTTAAGTCATAAAAAATTCTTTTCTGTATCAGTTTTTATTGTACAATTCTGTAACATATATACTGTCAATTTTGAGCTATTGACAAGAAATGATAGCCCCCTTTGGCACCGGGAATGAAAGCTAATTACCAGTGTGGATTGGTCAAATTCAGAAACGGGAGATGTTTTTCTCTTATTTACTTGCATTTGTATTCTATCCCATCGTAATGCTAAGATTAATACATTCATGGGCACATTTCAAATGCCCACTGTATCGTTAGTTAATGGCACAGTCTACTGGTGGCCTTATTTATTGTATTTCAGTTTTGTAAGGCCTTAGCATGACTTTACAGAATCGAACAATTTGTAGTCCTGTGCCCATTTTTAGGGTTTTCAGGCTTAAAGAAAATGTCTTTGTATTATGGCTAATTTTTTTAAGCATGGCTATACTAATTGATAGATCAATAGAATATCAATATAGATCAATTGACTGAGCAATCCAGATTCACAAGCAGTGTAGTAGATGAAAGTTGCAGACTGGGCTAATCGTATTTTAATAAACAGGCTACCGACTTCTAATAATTCTGACCTAATAATTCGTCACCAGTTTTAGTACTTGCAGGGAGTTGTGGCTTTCAATTGGTATGCCTGGGTGCTATGGTGAAGATTTTGTAACCCCCTTCAGAAAGAATGCCTGGTCGTGAAAAAGTAATCTGCGAGGGACTGGACCAACATAGCAAACCAAATGTTTTTCCCAGGGTCAGGCCTTCGCTAACCGCTGGGGCTTCTCAAGAGTTCTTGAATTATGCTATTCTTTCATGGAGTGGCTCGCAAGATTTTCTTAGCTGGTTGTCTAAAAATATCAGAAGCCGTTTCCAGTCCATGAATCCCCTTATTTTTAAGAATTTTAAAGCTAACATTTATGAAATAATTGAAATTTTTAAAGTAAGAATCTTACCGAAAAAAAGTAAGAATCTTACCGAAAAAGTCATTTTATTCGTGCGGCCCGTCTTTTCAAAACCCATTATCTGTTCTGAGAATAAGAATGGAAGTCCAAAAGCCAGCTTTAAATTCTCTTGAAAATCGTATTGCGATTGAATATCGTGAAAGTCAAAAGTTAGAATAAAGTATAGTAAGGATTAGGTGGTCACATGGCTAGATGTTAGATATATATGAGCAAAGAGAAAGGGTATCCTTATCAAGAGGTGCCCTGTTCATACGAGAGGCATCAAGAATGAGTTAATATATATGCTTGCAGCATTCTTGATGTATCATAAGTAATCACAAAAATTAGGGTTAGGGCTAGAGATGGATTATAGGTTAAGGTTACATATATAATTAAGGTGATTTAGGATAAGTGCTAGGGTTATAGATAATAATAAAATTTGTGTTAGAGATATTGAAAAGATCAGGACTAAGTTAGGATTGGGGATAAGGTTAAAGTTAGGGTAAAAAATAGAATAAGGGTTAGGAAATAGGATTTGAACCTTAATATTTATTTAATACTAGGCTATAATCATAACATTAATTTTTATTGTAATTTAATTTTAATACTAAACTTATTTTTTACTTTATTCTACTATGGCAACCTTAATTGAAATGTATTTAATGGTAAACATAATTTAATGCTAATGTAATCTTAACCCTATATAAATACTAACTCTAATCCTAATGCTTTATCTTAAAATTAAATGTTAATCCTAACCTACCCTAATCTCAACTTGACCTTATCCTAAGTTAATTCTTAAGTCCTAACCTTAAACCTAATTTTTATTGTAGAGCCCTAACTCTAACTTTGGTTAAATCTAAATCCTAACCCCAACTCTCTTTGAACACTAACCATGACTCTAAACCCACTTACCCTTATTCTACACTTTATTGTATCCCAACCCTAACCCTAATTATAATTCCAACATTTTGTAATAATAACCTTAATTTTAATAGTAATCTTAATTAAACCATAATCATAATTGTAGTTGAATCCTAACCCTAACCCTAACTCAAATATTTCCCTTAATTGAATCTTAATTAAAATTGAACATTAACTCTAATTGAATTATATAACTAACTATATTTGAATCTTAACTATAATTTAATTGTAATTGTAACACTAAATCAAAGATTTAATATTAATTAAACCTTAATAGTAATTGAACCTTAGCCCTAATTTTAACCCTAAACCCATATTTTCATGTTGCTACTTAAGAGCAATTTCTACTTAAATATTAGCGTTGGAGCAATCCCATGCAAATTTTTAAGAGAGAAGAATGAATTGGAATCTTTCCCTATTTTAATGAAGAAGTTGCATCTTAAGATTTGAAAATAAACTTTGAAAAAAGAGGGGCTATAAATAAGTAGCAAGTGCATATTGGAAAGTGTGTCCACAATTTTTTCTCTCCTTTTTATCTTGCCTTCTATTTTTACTTAAAATTTTATTTACAAAAATTATTTTTAATAATTTCATTTATAAACACAATGTAATATGGTTGCATAAAAACAAGCAATAAAATTGAATATTCACGGGGCCACGAACTCTTTAAATTGTTGCTTAAAAAGTTGAGTAGTGACTGCTAGTCAAAATAAGCTAAGCAATAGCATGGGGACATGCTATAATTGAACCCTAATGCAAATTAGACCCTAGCCCTTATTTAACCCTAACCTGAAGTTATCCTTAATACAACCCTCATCTTAATACTAACCCTAACCTTAATCAAGTAGCACTAACCCCAATTAAACTCCAACCTAAATTGAACCCTAATCCTAATTACACTAACCCTTATTAAACTATAATGTTAACCTTAATTGAACCATAACCCCAAACTTACACCCTAGCTTTATAATTATAAAATAACTCTAATTGATATGTAACCCACCCTAATTGAACCCTAACTATTATCCTAATTGACCCTAACCATATACCTGATTGAACTCTAGCCCTAACCCTAATTGAACTCGTTACTAGCTTCACAAGGTCTAGAAGAAACTAGAAGTCTACACAAACCCAATTTGTGATTTGTTAGCTTAGTTATGTTGAATGCAATGCAAGACTTGATTTAAGCCTCAATGTTGTCACTTGAGTGACCAACATATATTGTTTTGACATGTTGCTATTATTTGTGTGCCATAAAGTGACTATTGGTTTAGAGTAACGTGCCTTCTAACCAAGCCTTGCTCAATATATATACCTAGGGGAATATATACATGCACAATCTTGTAAAGAAATCCATCATGCATAAAGAAATATTCTAACCTATTGTCATTGAGAAACAAAATTATGGGTAGGTGTAAAATTTCTTTACTTGTACTATACTAAGGAAACTCAATTGGCAATGTTGCAACCTTAAGTAGTAAGCACTACAAGAAGTGAGGTGATTGGAGGTTGATTCTTCTTTTCCCACATGTTTGATCACCATACATATTGCAAAACTAAAGATGCTTGTGATTAGAGTGAAAGATGCTTCCTTGCATAAGAGATAGTGTCACTGTTAATTATGGCTTGCATAATTGTGTATAACTCTTTCTTATAAGGTAGAGTCTCTTTACATAGTGTTGTTAAATAATTTCAATGGTAGGCAACAAGATATCCATTCTATGTTGGTACAATGCATAATGTGAGACTATTTGTGTTGTTGCCATAAGTGAAAGGTTTGGTTGATGTCAAGCATGACAAGGATAGGTGCAGAACAAAGTTCTCTTTTATTTCTTTAAATATTTGATTTTGGACAAGTATCCTTTGAAATGCTTAGAAATTTTGCACATTCAAGGATTTGAGTTGGACAATTGGAATGGTCTTAGTTTTCTCCTCATCTGGGCTAATTCCTTCATGAACAATAATATAGCCTAGCTATCAAATGATAGTAGCATCAAAGGTACATTTTTGCTAAGTTGGCTTGCAACTTGTAAAAATAAAGTGTATTAAGAACCTTTTAAACTTGTGTAATGTGCTCTTTCCAGGTCTCGTTATAGAGGATGTCATATAAGTAGTTTTTTAGGAGGATATTATTGAAGAATTTTAAGATATTGTTCATGAGAAGCATGAAGTTTCAGGTGCATTGGTCAAAACAAAAGGCATTACCAACCACTTGTATAAGCCTTTTCGTGTTGAACATAAACTTCTAGAGGTCTTCTAGGTTGATTGAATTGGGTGCTAGCTAATTGCACCAAAAGGCTGTTATAAAAGGCCATTAACACAAGGGAAATGATATTTCATAGTCAACTTGTTGAATTCATAATCATAAGTGCACAAAAAGTATTAATCATCCTTTTGACAATTGGACTTGGGAGATTCACTTAGCACAATAATGAATAATTTTGGGATTCAAATTTGTAGTGTCCTTTTTGTTTGAGTCCCTGCCCTTTTATGTGTCTTAGCAAATGATCCCTTCGACACTAATTGTTCTAATATATTTGATGTGGAATGTCATGTCATATGTTTTTGACTTGTGTTTTTACACTTCCCTTTACTTTGGTTGGTTCCCTAAATTCAAAATCCAAATCGTCTAAGTCAAGCAAAGGAAGAAAATGATTGAAGGTTCTATAGGAACCATGAACCACTAGTTCATGATTGTCATGAAACCCCCCACTAGGTGCTTGGACCTCAAATCATTAAGGGAAAATGCAATGCAAGGCATGTTTTTGTGATTTTATTGGGCCAATGAGATGTTTGTTGCACACATTCACTCCATCTACACCATCCACCAACATAATGGCACCTACTAGAATCAAATGCATATCTTTTCCATCCATCTATAACATCCATTTTGGGCAATATGGGTCTTCAATTATAGACTTTTGAATGTGATTAGTCTTTTGTTTTAGGTTGGATGCTTGACAAGCATAAAGACATGATAATCATTTTGAAGAAAGGAGATGGTTTTGTTAGTCACAATTAGAGGCTATGTCGGTACAAATATTTGTCTAGGGCTTCAACCAAACTAGCGAATCCACAAGGCATGTGTAGGATAAAGTGTACTAGTATTATGTAAAGGATGTCTCCACATTGTTTTTATTCATTGAAATAAATATTCTCCGTTGTGAAGGTTTTCTCTTGCCACACTTAATAATATGTCAATATTCTTAAGGTATTATGACCATTGTAATAATCAATTGTCTACTACATATAAATTTATCCAATTTGTTTTGGATTACTATGTACAATTTATGAGTGATGTTTGGAATTTGATGGCATTTGTGTCGCATCAACTCACCCATGTTTCTTTTTATTGTTCTATTTCTTGTTATTTGTTACTTTGTTGCTCATTCGATAGACACCAGTCTCTAGTCCACCTAACCAATCTCAAATACTTCACATTAAATAAACATTAATAATTAGTTTAACAACAATTCCTTATGTGCATTCATAACTGTAAAGGATAAAATATGGATGGGGTCCTAGAACAATGGTTTGCACATAAAAGAGACCCCAAAACTAATATTTTACACTTACATTTGAATTGTATTGATATAGAGAGTAAATATAGATGACTAGTATTGAAATTAAGAAATAAAGGTACTTACCTCTTAAAAATAATCAGTTGAAAACCCTGTCAAACGATCTCAAAAACTGTTGATTCCCACAATTTTGAATCGAAACTACGAGATCTACAAAACCTAGAAATATTTTTTCCAGATGAGATTAGGTCGACCTTGACCCTCATAAAAGGTCAATGACGACCTCAGGAAAATGAAGGCCGACTTTGACTTTGTTTGCGGATCTCAGAAGTTTGCCGAAAAGGGTATCCAAATTCACTCTCAGATTGTAAATTCCACACCTGTACCTGCAAGAAAAAGAGAATTTTTTCTATTTGTTTGGGGGGTTTGCCTTGGTCAAACCCCGGTTTGGAATCAACCTTAATATTGAAATTGAAATGGAGAATGCTAGCAAGTAGTAGAAGTAGATCTAACAATGAAGCTATGCAATTCAATAGATAATGCAATTGTATTTGAAATGTAATCAAGTATGTTGATATGAAAGCTTGAACATGTAAATCAAACCTCCATGATTGTATGTTTGGAATCCACTTTGAGGGAAGAATGAAATGGATCTTGAAGATGAACAAAAGGATCTTGAAGGAAGATCACACCATGATGGCTAGATCTAGGGTTTGAATGATGAATCTTGAATGCTTGAACCAAATCCCTTCAATGGCTTGAATGCTTGAATCCTTGATCTTCAATGGAGAACTTGGATGGAGAAGAGGACTTGAATGCTTGAATGGATGCTTTCTTGAATGATCACCTTGAGAGCTTGAGAGAGCTTGAGCATGAAAACTTGATTGAGAGCTATGTTCTCACAAAACTATAGTGATCTAGGGCACAAGAGGGGCCTCGTAGAAAACAATAATTAAGGGCCCATGGCACAAAACTCTAGAGAGGTGCACATGGAGGGAAATTAAATTAAAGTCTTGACACAAAACTCTAGGAGGGGACCACCCTTAATATAGAAATAAAATAATTATTTAAGAGCCTTGTTACAAAATTTGAGGTAAGGCCAACCCCAAAGTTAATTTGAGCATTAGGCACAACACTCGAGAAAGGCTAATCTCCAATAATAAATTAGGAATCCTATACAAATATCAAGAAAGGTCCACCTCAAATATTAATTTGAGAATTCGACACTTAATCTGAGAAATAGTGGCCCCGAAGAGGGAAAATGCAAGATTTTGATGAAGTCCTAAAATCGGAAGCTAACCCCGAAGATCCCAAACCCTAGGTTCAAGGTCAAGCTCGAACCTGACTAGGTCAGGGTCGAGGTCCATCCTGACCTAGTTAGGATTGAGGTCGACTTTGACCCCATAAGGTCAACTTTGACCTTATGGTCAAAAACCTCAGGTTCATAGTCCAGAATGTCAGGAAGAAGTGGGAAATGGGGTAGAACAGGGAGAAAAGCCAGATCCAAGTCGAATATCCATTCAAGGCATTCGACATGACCCCAAACCACTTACTCGGAGGGCTAAACTCTCTTAACATGGAAGTGCTTCCATTTTAAGACGATACAATAACCTTATAATATAACCAGGGTTTATCATTAAGTGAGATGCTAAATGAATTAGCTTCATGAAGGCTATTCTTGCACGAATTATAAACTATGTAGGGTTTATGTAACCAAATTTTCTTAACCCAATGACAATGTTTGGGCTTAATAGTGCAGTTGGGTTTGGTTGTAATTGCTTGTATATTTTGTATGAGTTTAATACTTATTAAGGTATACCCCTCTGAACACCTCCCAAGTCTACTTGCCAATATCAAAGTGTAAGAGAGACAACCTACTCTCATAAAGTTAGCTCAAATTCCTTCATAGCATGAAAATTGAATTGTTTTCACTCACTTCTTGACAAACTTGACCTTGTGAGTGAAATCCTATTTTAGGAAGTATAACAATTATTTTGAGACCTAACATAATAACATTGTTGTTGGGGAATAAACTTGTTGGAATAAGTTGGGGATTTGCAAACTCAAGAAGACTGTGGGTTGATATTAATTTGAAGATTTTTCTAGTGGTTGGAACCCAATTTTTTTTGCCTTGCTTGTTCAACTTGGCTCTAGGATTTTCTCATTTTATGAGGTGGTAACTTTTTTTTTCATCACTCTAATGTTTCTTTGTTAACCTATGCTTATTGGTGGCACTACACATTTTTCTTCATAGCACAACAACTGGTCAAGGTACATAAGGGTGTTTTCCCTTTTCTCTCCTAAAATAAATTTAATTATTTCCTCATGGAAGGAATGCAATCCTCTTTCAATATATCTAATACATTGTGACCATGGATCATTTTGATCACTTTTATCATGCCACATTTGAATGAACATATGGTTATACAAGTAAATTTCACAAGTATAGTATATTAACCACTCCTTTAACCCCTTCGACAACAAGCTTGAAGATTTGGTTTGTATAGGATAACAATGAAATTGAAAATTAAACCTACTCTAGATGTAGAAAAGCCTAACTGGTTTAATAGATGTGATGAAGCATATGTAACTTTTTATTTGTCTATTTCTTTTGATTTACTCTTTCATATTGATTCCTTGAGTACTCCTAATGAAATATGGACGAAGTTAGATATATCATTTGGAACTCAAGATCCAATGAGGGGTTATATGTAGGAAAATAAACTCACAAGTCTAAGTCCAGAAATTTTGACACAACCCAAGATTTCAGCACAAAATTGAAATCAACAAGGCTGTAGTCAAAGAAATGTAGAGTTGAAAAGAAAGATTAACAACTGATTCTTATTATTCTCTTTTAGCTAAGTTATGAATATTTAGTATTTATTTCTACCTTCTATGCTATTATGGATGCACTTGGGACTCAATTTATCATGCATCCTTGGATGATTTTTCCATTTCTCTCACACAAGAGCAAGATAAACTAATTTCAATGCGCACTCTTAAATCCTCTAGGTCACATGCACTGGTTACCAACCAAGGCACAAAAGAACTGAAAGGAAAAAATAACAATAAAAAGAAAAGAAAAAAATATTAGTAATGAGAAGAAGAATTAGAAATAAATTCCCCCCCAAAAGAAACTAATGAGACCCAATCTTCTAATGATGACAAGCTTAAGAAAGGGAAGTTCAAATGTGCCTATTGTAAAAGACCTAGCCACGATGAGTATACATGTTTAAAGAAACAAATTGATCACTTGATACATTTACTTGAAAAGAACAATTTCAGTGTTCTTGAATTAGTAAAACAGTTCAAGTGAGTGATCTAACAAGGCTAAAGAATACAACAAGGGGAAAGGAAAGGACAGAGCCCTTGTAGTATTTGTATCACCACCATCCAATCAAGTTCTTGATTCAGGTGCCTTGTACCACATGACTTCATCAAAGGATGAACTTGCATTTGGAGCCATGTTCTATGCCTTCTATTTTGATGAGTGATGTCACTCTTGTTGAGGTGTGTGGGAGAGCATATGTTGATGCAGGGGATGTCACATTCCATTATATTATTTGTGTGCCATCACTATCAACTAATTTCCTATTAGTATATTAGATGACTCGCACAGGTTCAATAAAGTGGGTTGAATTCTCTCGTAATTTAGTAGTAATTCATGAATTGCACAATGATTCTACAGTTGTAGTTGGGAGAGTAGATTTCCAATCATGGATTTATCTATTTTATCATTTCCCCCGATCCTCCATCTATTTTTCTCACCCATTGTGATGAAGCCAGTAATTTGTGGCATTAATGATTTGGCCACTTAAACTACCACTACTTGCAGCAATTTAGTAAACATGACATGGTTATGAGATTGTCCTAGTTTTCTTTTCTAGATGGTTCTTGTTAAGGATGTATTCTTGGCAAACATCTAGAGGATAAATTTGACAAAGACAAATCTTGGAAAGCTTCACAAATTTTGGAGTTGGCACATAGTGATTTGGTTGGACCATTTACACATCCATCTTTCAATAGAGCTTGATATGTTTGTTAGGATTGAGTAATATTGATAGGGGGGTGAATCACTATTACATAAATTTATATTAAACTTAAACCAATTCCAAATAAACCATATGATTGCAAAAATGAAAAGAACATAAGCAAATAACACACAACTCATAACACCATTATTTGTTTTGGAGGAAACCCTGGCCAAGGGAAAATCCTGGTGGGGATGCTACCCACAAATATGCACTAAAGTATAATGTCCATGTTAGGAGACCTAGCCCTATTAGGAGCTGAGTATTAAATAGTACATTTCCTTGTTAAATAAATATCAACCTTGTTAAAGGTATACTGAGCTTACAACTCTTATAATCAATACTTCGGTTACAAAGTGTTCTCAAGAATGAACGAAAAAAGCATATGCTATGCTTTGATAGTTCCAATTGTAGTTCTCATCAACATATGTCAACCTTTGATCTTGCATCTGCCATCAATCTATCTCGCTATCACTGTCTCACATAATCATCTTTTTGCTTTACAAAAAGTTCTTCATATAAATATGTATTCTATCATTCAGTTGGCTCCCAAATAAAATACAAAATATAATAATTTATAATGCAAAGAGTAAATACTAAGTCGGTGATCTTGTATTACCAAAGTGTCATAAATCCACAATCTTTATCTAACTTAGCACGTTACGATTCCATCTTATATTCCCTTAATCATTGCGACTATTCATATACTCTATTTCATTGTCTCTCTATCTTCGCATGTCTCCAACTCACTGCAACTTGCTGATAACAACACCAAAACATAAGAGACCTTAACTGAAGGTCATACACATCCAAAAATGTCTTCCCCTAAGCTCGCAAGCCATTTTATATCATATACTATCTTCGATGTCCAAAACACTATTGTTGTACTCTGCAAATCTGTTTCCATACTTAGTCATTTTGAAGATTGCATCTCCAAAACTAAACTTACCTTAATGCGATCACCATATCATATGTATTGCCATAAATGACACTCAAGTACTTCATACTACTCTAAAGCATCACTTGCCAACAATCTCTCCCTTTGGCATTGATGGCAACACTTAGTGAAACATGACCAAGTGTCCCAACAAAACACTTAACTCTCCTTTTTCTCTTTCTTCTCTTCTCTCCTAATATCTTTTTCTTTTTCTTTTATATATTATATTTTTTGTATATATATATTTTCTTCTCTTATACATATTTTTTTTTTTCATTTTGATTCTTTTCTTCTCTCCCTTTGACATCAATGGCAAAGGTATACCCAAAATTGCAAAACTTTACAAAAAGTGTAGGACTTAGTGCTTGCTCACCAGTTTTAGAATATCTTGGAAGGAATATTCCAAGGTATTCACTTCATCATTCCATGATTTGATCAACAATTCACTGACATGTATCAGGCCATTCAACGCATAAGATGAAGTCTTTGCTGCTTTCAATTCTATGGGTATAGAGTTGGTCATTGATTCCCCAATCTTCTCCATTTCAGTAAGACGTGCTTCAAGAATTGATAGCTTAGGAGTGATTAGACTCTTCAACAAACCAAATCTTGTCATTACTCTCCCTTTCTCTATATCCAATACATTCATTTTGTCAAGAATATTTGATGCCTGCTTGTCCATCT